>OY856411.1:949521256-949536256 GCA_963693085.1 Alisma plantago-aquatica | reverse complement strand
AATTAGGAATGGACTTATTTTTAGTGAGAAACAACTTAAAATGAAGAGTACAACATTTTCCAATCTAATCAATACTAAAAGTTAAGATTGGAGTTTTAAAGAACATGATAGAGAAATATTTTGGTGGTGATGACTTTGAAATGGTGAAGGTTTTAAGAGTGAGGATTACAATAGAAGATTTTGATGTCATTCTAGGAATGCCATGTGTGAGCATTGATATAGTATCAATCAAGAACTCAGAGGTAGTTAGGAATGTAGGGGAGATGTTTGGGGAGGAAAGGTTTTCCAAAATGGCAAATAAGGTACAGAGAAAGCATGAATTTTAGAAGAAAAGGATAAAGAAACTAGAGTTGTTGCACAATGAAAACCTTGCAAAGGCATGGCAAAGAATGTTGACTAGTAATATTGAGGTGGATTGCCAAAACATGTGTGGATGTTGGAAGTTATACCTCATGGTCACATTCCTTATACCAAAAACAAGGTACAATGCACCGTTGTATGTCTTGCATTATCTCAATGATGTGACAACAACTCCATCCCTAAATTGGGCAAAGCTGGTACACAAACAAATTTTCCAGCATATGGAGTTCATGAAAGGACAAATTAATATAAGGAGATCAAGAGAAATAACAATGAAGAAGACCCTTTATGCCACCAGTTGTATGGTTTGCTTATATGTAAGTACAAGAACCAATTTTACTTTTGTGTTTTTCCTTCTTAAGTAAGACAAATTTTTTAAAATGTACTAACCATAAAAGAATGAATGTAGGTTTGGGAACTGATGATGACAAAAACTTCATAATCCAAACATAAGAATGCAAAGCCTATGGTTAAGAAGTGGGAAGCTCCTGCGAACAAAACAAAAGAACTTTTGTCAATAGGAAAAGATGAGGTAAAAGTCTATATTATTGAAAAGTTGTTTCCATTACAAGATGTACATTTTTATTACTGAATTTTGTATTTCTCTTACAAAATATATTTTCATATTACAAAATTGTTGCTATATTACAATATATATTTTTAGTACTAAATTGTTCTCAATTGAAAAATACTTTCTTTGTATTACATAAGCTTTGTTTCCATTACAAACTATGTGCTTGTATTACTAAAACATTGTCTTTGTTACAATTTTTAATTTTACATAAGCATCGTTTCTAATACATAGATTGAGTTCCCATTACAAAATGCTTATCTATACTACAGTAATGTTGTCTGTCTTGCAAAATGCAAGTTTTTATTACAAAAATGTTGTTTGCATTGCAAAATACATATATGTAATTATATCTAAATCTTCTTTGTATAGCCCATTCATGTTCTAAACAAGATGATGGTTGGCAATGATGATGAGTGGGAAGTGATCAAAGATTTAAAAGATATAAATTTTACATCACATAAGAAAAAGTTCTGACATTTCAAGTCCAAGTGTATGCAATAAGATAGGGTGTAAAGTCAAAGGAAAAAAAAGGTAGATGGAGAATCTAACACAAGAAATGATAACTTGGTAGATAGAATCAAGTTTCTTGATGATAATCTATAAAAGTAAGGATATGTGCATAATGAATCTCTTCAAAACTTTTGCAGAGGTAATGGAGGAAAAAAGGAAGTTTAAAGTGAGGGTTCATGAATTGGAGTAAGAGACAAATCAATGAGGCTTTTGTAAAGGAATCACCATAGTTCACTTCACTACATTTCAGCTCGATTAACGTACACCTCCAACAATAAAATAAGTTCTAGTAGAAGGGAACAAGAAACACCTACACCAGAAAAGAAGGAAATGAAGATATTTGCCAAGAAGAAAAAGAAGCTAAATTAAAAACTTCAAAGCATTGAAGAAAATGTAAAGATTAGAAGTGATCCAGTGGTAAGTACATATATTTCTTTTTTATATTCCTATTTCCTTGAGTATTACAAGAAATACATTACAATAAATACTAATAATTCGTGTGATCTAACATAAATACAAGAAAGGAATGCAAACTTCATTGGATATGAACACTTCAAGGGTGATCAGTGGAAAGAAGAAGTAAAGAACTTCAAGGAGAACATCAATGAAGTGTAAGATAACATAAGATAAGAATTATGTGACACATACATATAATCAACCTGATTTAATATATTGGGCTAACATTTGCTCTATAGGTCAAGAAGGGAATGGAAATTTTGAGATGACACATAATGCATAGGAAAACAACTACCAAGGTTGCTTTACAAGAATCAAATGATTGAATCTTCTATAATGTTACCACCTCAAGATCTAATATAGATATAACCTTTCTATGTAAATTATACTAATGTTCAGTGTAACAAATAGGTGATTGAAATCTTTATGGACATGCTCAAAGAAACTTCAAGTAAGAAAAGGAAGAAACAAATCATATGTCCTAGTAAGAATCAAACACAAGTAGAATTAGAATGATCCGAATTTTAGAAAATGTTGAATCATATTTAATACATAACTTGTGTTTATTGCAACAAAAAATACACATGGGTGTACAAAGTATAATAGTGGAGATAATAAGTGAACTACCAAGTATTTTCAACATCAGACAAAGTGATTTCGAGACGATGGATTCGTTGTTCACTATTCTGAACAATGTCACACATTGGCATCTACAGGAAGCTAATTTCATACAACAAAAATTCTGGGCATTCAACTCTCTTTCTAGATACTCAACTTACAAGAGAGAGGTGCAAAGTGGATAAGTATCAAGCATTTTTTTGAAGAAAATTATCCATATGATTGTAAAGTGAATAAAGTTTTTTACAAAAATTAGTTATTTTATTTTAGGTTTGATGGCTATTGGATACTTGAGAGGATTGTTTGACAGAGGGAGCAGATGTCTTAGTGTGATGATGAATTTATTGACTGCCCAATACTGATAGAAAATGAGGTGGATTGTGGTGTGTTTTTTATCAAATACTTAGATTTCTTGGTTAATGGACATAGTATGATCTTTACAAACAAAGGTATTCTGACGATATGAGGTGATATATTTCATAAGATGATGAAATTTGGGGAATTTAAGATCATTGAAGAAATGCAAGAGTAAAAAGGGAGCATTGAAGAAATAAAAGAGTCAAAGGGGTGAAGACATGAAATTATCTTTTCTATAATGCTTGAAGATGTTACTTTGATGTAGATATGAAATCAACTGTGATTTGACCAAAGTACAGTTAGAGCTAATGTAATCATTTGATTTTTTGGTTCAAGAAGATAGGAATGTAGTTTTGTTTTAACAGAACCTCAATTTGGTAATGTTTGAAGTTGTTACTTTGATGTAGTGATCAAACTGGAATGTATAAACCTATTATGCTTGTAAGGAAACATATTTTTGTGGGAATTTGAATTGGATGTTTATGAAGATGTTTATTTTGTGTTGTTGTTACAATAACTTATCTGTGTTGTGTTTGATGCTTTTTGTGTATCATTTTCTTGGTTGTTGCATTTGTATTGCGGTGTTAGTGTCAACTATCTATTGATTTATTTATTTGTGAGGATGACATTCTGCAAGGTGAGTCAAGATATTATAATTAGAAAAGAATCACGTGTAATGAGAAGGAGAAGAATGTAACACGAGCTAGAAGTTTTGTAATGAGAACGAGAGAACCATAATTAAGAGTGAATTTTTGTAATAAGACTAGATGTATCACATTCTACTCTTTTCAGAGAATGAATCTCAGTAGTAGCCTAAATTGCAACAAGAGGAAACATTCTATGATGAAAATGGAGAAATTGGAAAGGAAGGATAAAAAGTAACCAAGGATGACGTTCGGAAAGGAGAGTCAACATATTGTAATTAGAAAAGGTTCACATGTAATGAGAAGGAGAAGAATGTAAAGCGAGCTAGAAGTTTTGTAATAAGAATGAGAGATCTATAATTAAAGGTGTTTTTTAATAATACAGACTAGACATGTCAAGTTCTACTCTTCCAATAGAATGAACCTCAGTAACATACTAAATTGCTACAAGTAGGAACATCATGTAATGAGTATGGAGAAATTGGAAAGGGAAGGAGTAAAAGTAATCAAGGATGACGTTCTGCAAGGAGAGTCGGAATATTGTAATTAGAAAGGATCACATGTAATGAGAAGGAGAAGAATGTAACATGAGTTAGCAGTTTTGTAATGAGATGATAGAATTGTAATTAAGGGTGATTTTCTATAAGACAAACTAGATGTGTCACATTCTACTCTTCTAATAGATTGAACCTCAGTGCAGCCTAAATTGCAATTTTGAAATGAGATGAGAGAATTGTAGTTAAGGGTGATTTTTTGTAATACAAACTGGATGTGTCACATTCTACTCTTCTAATAGAATGAACCTCAGTAGCAGGATAAATTGCAACAAGAAGAGACATCTTGTAATGAGAATGGAGAAATTGCAAAGGGAAGGAAAAAAATAACCAAGGATGACGTTATGTAAGGAGATTCGACATATTGTAATTACAAAGGATCACATGTAATGCATAGGAAAAGAATATAATCTGAGTTAGAAGTTTTGTACTGAGAATGAGAGAACTGTAATTCAGGGTGATTTTTTATAATACAAATTAGGTGTGTCACACTCTACTCTTCTATGAGAATGAACCTCGTTACATAATCAATATCCATCCAACATACATTTGAATTTGATAAAATAAAAATAAAAAGTAAGATTCTTTTATAAAATTGATTTGTAATTGATTGTCAATTACAACTAGCACAATGGAGATCTCACTCAACATGATTACACTATATTTTAAATCCAAAAACACCATTACAAATCTAGAAGCATCATTACAAATCCAGCTGAAACATTACAAATCTACAAGAAGCACTACAAATCCAACAAAAGCATTACAAATCCAACAAAAGCATTACAAATATAACAGAAGCATTACAAATCTAGAAGCAGTAGTAAAAATCTAGAAGAAGCATTACAAATCTAGAAAAAGTATTACAAATCTAGAAGAACCAATACAAATCTAGTGGCACCATAACTAACTCAACAGCAGATACAAAGAAGTGTATAAGTTAAGTCCAAAAGCAGCAAAAGAATTACAATTCCACCTTATCAGCAACTTCTTCAACATGAAGAACTTGTTAGCTTCCAAAAAAAGTCCTACTCAATTCATGGACATCCATAAAACAGAAATGAAGATGACAATAGTGGAGGTTATAATATATATTTTACAAAAAATGGTAACATTCACATACCTATTTTTTTGAAGGACTGTTTCTACTATCAGTATTAACATCATACGGTATCTATCTTTAGGTTGAGAAGTTTCAACTCTAGATTTATACCAAACATCAATCGATCTAGGTATGACTTTAATTTTGCAACTACTAGGATCATGAACATTGACAATAAAAGAAGAAGCTATACTAGAATCAGTTGCACCAATATTAACAATATCTAATTCCAAAAGCTTTGCAAAGGAATAAGCTATTCATGATAGAATTCTATAACATTGTTCATGTAAGCTGTGTTGACAATAGAATTAGATATAGACACCACTTGAAGGGTTTTCCTAGTGGATGACAACATAACATATACTTTTCCAAAAACTAAGGGGTGATCTCTATACCCTTTGCTCCATCTCATTGATATATACGGATCAAGAAGAGCACAAAAATCACGACTCTTTAGATAAGAAAGAATGTTCCTACAAGGAATTCCTTTGAATTCTAACATGAAACAATTACATGATAACATATCAATAGATGAATCTTTCTTCAAATACACAAGGACAACTAGATCCACCAACACGATAGACCTCAAAGACACCTTCATCAGAAGTGTCCTTCACGTTGTACACCATATTGCGATGAATTTTAGATTGAAAGATCTTAGAAATAGACTTGGTGTATATAACTCTCATTTTCTCCTCCAAAGGTCACAATGAAGCCAAAGGCAAATTGATGTACTCGTCATCAAAATCTTTGTAATTTTCTATCTCCCAAATATGAGAATAAACAGTTTCCAAACTACAAAAGAGTTCGAAGAGAGTCTTCTTGATATTGACTTGGCTTCTAATGAATACATTCAAGCTCTCACTCCTTTTTTGTTGTCCTCATTCCAGCAAAGAAGGAATCTTGCATAAAATATGGCACCCACTTCCACCGCATATCATACACATTAGAAAACCAACTAATGGACAATAATTCATTCTCTTCAATTAGAGAACTCGATCTCTCTGCAAAATTTTTTGTATCATCTATGTTCCAGGCACAATCATTCAAAGTACTAATGATTGATTCTTGTTAGGAATTCCACCAAGTTTAGTGGGGTGTTTTCGTAGAATGTGCCAGTTGCAAAAGTGGTGCTTGCATGATTGGAGCATAGTAATAATCACAACATTTATTGATGGGTCTGGATCAATTATGATGGAAACAAACTCTTTACCAAAATAAAATAAATATTGATTGAAAACCCATACAAATGAATCATACTTCTCATCTGACAACAAAGTTGATGTAAATAGCACTGTCTTACGATGGTGATCAACACCATAAAAGATTACAAAAACCATGGAACTTATTGGTACAATAAGTGGTATCCAATACGATGGCCTCACCAAACAATGCACAATCATTGACAGAGATCGGATTAGACCAAAATAAGTGTTTCAAACAACAATCAGAATCTTTCTGATACACATAAAATAATTTAGAATCCAAGACTTTGAAGTTTGCAAAATGATCCAACACTATATCCGCATCATGATGAGCATATTCTTTTCTCTTGATATTGAGGTATTCATGAGCTTGTCTACTTGTAAATGTCAACTTGTTATAACCACTAGACTCAGATGATATTAACACAAGTTGCTTAGACATTGGTATATTGGCCTGATTCATAGAAGAAATCTTGTCTTTTTTACTCTAGTCAAGTGATGAATTACAATTCAAATAGCACAGGTGAGCGGTGTCAACAAGATCGTGATTGTGATCCTTAACAAATGCATTAACAACCTATCTAGAGGAGGAATTGTCTAATGTGAACTGGATCATGTCTTTGCACCCACACCTTTTCATTGAATATTTATATTTCTTGGACAATTTCTCATGTATATCACCAACATCATCACAAATAGGATGCAAAGGACCATTAAATCTCTTAGAATGCCTATTTTCACTTTGTTTATCATAAATTTAATCTTTTTCCAGAAAAATCTTAGTACGGCCTTGATAACGGTTATCATTCCTCCTTACAATAAAATGAATCAAACATCATATCTATAATAAAAGGATATACCCTCATCTAAACTTCCAAAATCAAGCCCAATCCTAGGAATATTAGTTGCAGAAAGGATCTCACAATCAACAAATGAAGATGAATGTAGATTATCATCACAGACTGTCATAGCATTGCTAGCATCACTATCAAGTCTAGGATCCATAACATTAACAACCTCACAAATAAAACCTGCATAAAATGTAAGGGTGATACACTTTCAGTATATAAAAGTAGAAAAATATAATGCAGACAAGCCTTCAGTAACTAAAGGCAACAAACTGTAATGGGACACACCTTGAGTAAATAAAAATAGTGCATTGTAATAGGCCACATACAGTAATTGAAATTAGTGTATTATGGTCGAATCAGATAGAGAGTAAACAAATGTAATGTACTGTAATAGAACCACGTACATACTGTAAAATAAAAGTAGAAAATTGTAATGCATAAACGTCTTGAGTAAATGAAAGTAGTGCATTGTACTAGGCCCCATAGACTACTTGAAATATGTGTATTGTGGTGGAACCACATAGAGAGTAAACAAAGGGAATGTATTGTAATGAAAGCACACATGGTAAAACAAAGACAAAAAACTTTAATGGAGACACACCTTGAGTAAATGAAAGTTGTGCATTGTGATAAGCCACATAAGACAATAATCAAAATCAGTGTACTATGGTGGAACCACACAGTAAATAATGGTAATGTACTGTAATTGAAACACACATATACAATAAAACAAAGTCTGTAAACTGTAATGCAGACACACCATTAGTAGATGAAAGAAGTGCATTGTAATAGACCACACATAGACAGTAGTTGAAATCAGTGTATTGTGGTGGAACCACACAAGGACAATGTACTACAATGGAACTATACACATATAGTAAAACAAAGCTAGCAAAGTATAATAGAGACACACCTAAGTAAGAAAGCAGTACATTGCAATTGGGACATAGGAATAATTGGATCAAGCTGATCTAGGCAACATGAATGTATATATGACCAACTTTTTTGGATCATTAATAGGGATATATGTAATAATGGGGTCAAATGGTGAACACAACTTAACCTTTGAGATGTAATTAGATCACGAATGAATAAGGGGGCATGGATACAAAAGAAAGCAAGAAGTAAAGCTAGAAAGGGATTGCTTACCTCTACACCTAGTGCTATCGCTACTCTGTCCTCATTTATTAAAAATGGTAGGAAATCCTAATACGAGCCAATGGACCACAACATCGGCTAAGAGGAGTGAAGATACTGGAACCCAAACGTAATCTCAACCTAGGATGACGTCTCCAGATCCCCATTTTGATATGCCACCGACCCCACCCCATGTGCAGCAGAGAGAAAGAGGGACAGGGAGAGACGAGGTGGTATAGAACAAGCAGAAAGACAGAGATGTTCTGCTGAGTCAGAGGAAATTCACGTGGCGGCGCAGAGCAACACGAGGGAGATTCATGCTAGGGAGATTCACGTGGTGGCGTGGCTCAACACGTGGGAGAAGATGTCACTGGCATAATAAATAAATAATTGAAAATGTTAAAAGCCGCAGACGGACAGACGGTAGTTAATTTGGCACGGGTATTTAATATACACCATTATATACACACTGCCTGCAAAGGTAATTATTTTCTGTTAAATGTGGATATATTTTGTAACAAGAATACACATAAATATAATATGACTACCAAAATTGTAATAAAAAGAATCAATTTGTAAATACATAGTGAACTTTTATTGTTCCTCTGAAAATAATAAAAATGATATTTATGACAAAACTTAAACAATTTATATTGCATTACAAATCGAGTCTTTTTATTACAATTTTGGTCATCTCATTATAATTTTTATGTTCTCATCACAAATATGTACTTTCCTATTACAAGATAGATGTATGGATAACTAATCTTAGTTATCCGCACGGGTAGTGAACAAACATATATATATATATATATATATATATATATATAGAGAGAGAGAGAGAGAGAGAGAGAGAGTCAGGCTAGAATATATATATATATATATATATATATATATAGAGAGAGAGAGAGAGAGTCAGGCTAGAATACACTCGAGTGTACGGATCGCACGAATACACTCTAAGTGTGTTAGCATATCAAGACTATTTTTTGCAAAATGTAAACCGTTGATCTTCACCGTCATACTATAACTAGGCTACATAAAAATTTTGAGCCCATTTGGATGATTGTAAGTCACTCATCCAAGGGCAACAAAATCGACGCGCGAAACTAATTTGAAATGCATAATTTTTGCGGTCTTCATAACATGAGCTATACATATCCAAATGTGCTCAAATTTTGCGTATGAGTTGTTCACGAGATGTTTAAGAAGATCAATGGATTAGATTTAAAAAAAAATATTACATCATGAAAAACTACTTGAGTGTATTCCGCTCCGGATACACTCGAGTGTATTCTAGCCTGACTATATATATATATATATATATATATATATATATATATATATATATATATATATATATATATATATATATATATATATATATATATAGAGAGAGAGAGAGAGAGAGAGAGAGAGCCAGGCTAGAATACACTCGAGTGTATTTAGAGCATAATACACTAAAGTAGTTTTTCATGGTGCAATATTTTTTTCAAAAATCTAATCCATTGACCTTCTTAAACATCTTGTGAATAGCTCATACGCAAAATTTGAGCACATTTGGACATTTATAGGTCATGTTATTAAGACCGCAAAAATTATGCATTTCAAATTAGTTTCGCGCGTTGATTTTTTTTGTCCTTACACTCATCCAAATGGGCTCAAAATTTATATGTAGCCTAGTTATAGTATGACGGTGAAGATCAATGATTTACATTTTACGAAAAATAGTCTTTATATGCAAACACACTTTAGTGTATTCGTGTGATCTGTACACTCGAGTGTATAGATCACGCCGTACACCCCAATGGTGTTTGCCTATCTAGACCATGTTTTTCAAAATCTAATCCATTGATCTTCATGGTTACAATAATAATATGTGACATACAAAATTTGAACTCATTTGGATGAGTGTAAGTCACTCATCCAAGGACAACAAAATCGACGCACAAAACTAATTTGAAATACATGTTTTTGGCTCCTTTAGATGCACGACCTGTCCAAATGAGCTAAAATTTATTATATAGTGTGTTCTTATGATAATTAAGAAGATCAACGGTTTAGATTTTTCAAATATTTACTGCATCTTCAAAAATGACTGAGGTGTACGGTGCCTCCGGTACACTCGAGTGTACACTAGCCTCTCTCTCTCTCTCTCTCTCTCTCTCTCTCTCTCTATATATATATATATATATATATATATATATATATATATATATGAGAGTGATCTTGTACGAAACTTACTCTTGTTACTCTTGTGCGAGCATGCGAGCATTGCATATCAACCACTCGTTTAACAATTGCAGATCTTATTTGAAAAGGCATTTCTTGGATAACTCCCATAAGAACCAATAAAGTAGTCGGCTCTCCATTCTATCCTTCTGAGCACCCAGAAATTTGATGGCGTTGCTCTTGTTCTTTTCTTATTCTAGCCATACACATCTCATTGCATCAATATGCATCTAATAGCTTGATAGTGAACACCAAGCCCCATGCGCGGCATGTTACCCCGTTACTTAATGCATAACCTGCCATTGGTCTCGATTCATTAATAAATATTTAAATATCATATTTGGGTTGTCCTTTTATTATATGCTTGGACTCTTTTTATAGCTTTTATGAGAAACATTTATTAATCAACTATGATTTTTGGGCATGAATTTAAATTAGTAGCACGGGTGCTTTAGTAGACTACAATGAGAAATTTATATGTTAAATTCTCATATTAGAAGATACAATAAATATGTACAATATATACTAAAAGGTCTTCTCATAAACAGAGGGAGACATTTGTAATTTAAAAAGATAATGGAACAAATTACATAAACCCCCTCTGTGATATTTTTTATGTAGTATAGATGAGTCTCCTTGAACAATATATAATTTTAAAAATTTAAAGTGTAGTGTACACACACATGGACCGGTTTGTAGTTCAAAAAAATGATATAGAAAATTACATTCAACCCCCTCCATAGGACCCGTTTGTAATTCCCCATTTGTAATAACTTCAATTTAATGTCACAACCATATGAGCAAGAAGAAGCATCATATACTAAGTCATACATTGGTTAGGTATCACATATATTGACTATCATGTATGTAGTAGCACCACGTTCCATAGTAAAATGTCTAACTTCCTCATTATCACGTCTCTTTTTGTTTTACACACCTCATTTGCATACCACACAAACATCATCTATGTGTTGAGTCAGGGTCAAGGTAAATTTGACCCCAAAGTAGAAAATATAAATCTCCACTAAATATACATGTATATATAGACACATGTATATATATATATATAATTTATATTTCTATTTTTTGTAAGATTCATTTGAGCACAAACTTCACAGATCGTTTTATCTAAAAATATGTTTGTTCAGGAATTTTGTTTTATTTTTTCCGCCGATGATGGTTGCGACAGCCACAATGCACATGGCTCAGCCAAATAGGGTTTTCCAATCTCCCTCTGCTTCGGCACCCTCCAGGCGGGGTATACCTCCTCCCTTCGCATCGCCTTGGATCGACCGTTGAATTTCTTCGGGAGGCAATAACAATGATTTGGGATGGTGATACTTCTTATAACTCTGAACAAGGTAATCTCCCTAACATCAAGGGAATCGCCCATGCGGTGACCAAAGTTTCGCGTTCTGACAATCTGGTTTTAGCCAGACAAAGTAGGACAATGGACACTGTGGTCATACCTGAAATCCAAAATAGGTGATGATTTACAAATATGTCCCCTTGACGGTGTCGCCTCAGCTCTATGTTCCTGATCCACTGCCATTTTTACTCCTCTTTCTCTAGCGGATGAGCCTCTCCTCGCAACAGTTTTGGGCCACACTTGAGATGACCCTCAAACCCCAGATGCACAACCTTCACCCCAGACACATGGTCATAGAACGTAGGACTGAAGTGACCTCATCATTGATCACATTAGAAGAGTCACTCCTCAGCATGCTGACCTTATTCATTGAAGAAGTAGAAACGATCCAGACAGACACGATTGTTAACTAGTCGGACACCCATTCAGCCACCGGTAACTTTGCCCACCAACAGATGAATGCCTCAGCAGGAGGATAATGAACCAACAGTCGATCAAGCAATTTTAGTGTTTGTAGTGGTACCTGATCCTACCCCTGGAGGCCCCACGACTCATACCAATAGCTAGAGGCAAGTGCCACAATGGCCAGAGCACACACCGCATCAACGTAGACCCCTGGCATTTGACGTACCCCACAATGGGGCCTCATCCTCCCTCCAGTCTTTGTTTGGCCATGAAACCTCAATTGCTAGTTATATATTGTCCATCATCTTGCTTTCTTCGGTGTCACACATGACTATTTCCACTACGGTAAGCTTTGGTATTTGTTGTGGCCTGCCTTGCTCTGTCCATCCCAGTCGTAGGGGTGGGAAGGATTTCTTAGACATCAGATTTGGAGGAGCCCTAGGAGGAAAGGCTCAACATTAGTATGCTAAGTGTATCAGACAGAGGCATTTGTAGAAAGCATTTGGATTCCAACATTGGCTTTGCCAGTAGCCATGGATGAGACAACAGTAGCAGGCATTGTGGGGTACGTCAAATGTTAGGGGTCTATGTTGATGTTGTGTGTGCTCTGGCCATTTTGGCACTTGCATCTAGCTATTAGTATCAGTTGCGGGGCCTCTAGGGGAGGATCAGGTAGTGCTGCAGGCGACAAGATCAAAATTGTCTGATTGATCATCAGTTTGTCATCTCATGTTAAGGCATTCATCTGTTGGTGGGTAGAGCTACTGGTGGTTGAGTGGGTGTATGGCTGGTTATAGTCATCTCTCTTTGGATCGTTTCTTCTTCCGTTATGAATAAGGTCTTCATGTTGAGGTGTGACTCTTCTACTATGATCGACAAGGAGGCAGCTTCAATCATACATTCTATGACCACATGTCTGGGGTGAAGGTTGTGCATCTGGGGTTTGAGGGTCTTCTCAAGCAAGGGGGCATCTAGGGGGTTGTCGGGACTGTAGCCTTCCCCCCAAATCATAATCTAATGTGTATATATACATTTGATAGGAAAGAAGTATAATGATAATCTTTTGTGTTGGTATTGGACATTGACGTACAGATATAGCTTGGCTAGTTCATGTGTCTTGCAACTTTTCCATCGTGTCAGGTTTGAATCCCATGGATTATATTGTTACCTTGTTCACTTTTATCAGATGGAGATACTTAGCCAATGCTTGAATAGTGGTCAAGTAAATTAATAGCTCGATGACTCTAGTAGTTTTTTTTTGTCCTGAGTTCGAGTCCCAGTCTTATTGTTGTACTTAGTTTTTGGTCAAAATTTTGAAAAAATACATATAACAAATCAATTCATTTATCTTAGAACATTATCATATGTAAAATATTGTAGAATCAAATACTTTTGTTGTATCTAATAGTACTTCTATTTCTGCTACTAGTTGTTTTGAACACAAACTATGAAGTGAACACATATTGGTTGATTGACACACAACATTTTAGTAGGTATCAGCTCAATATATTATGTATCACTTCACTATACTCTAAAATCAAAAGGCCAAATTGGTGGTATCATCCAATCAGTCCCCTCTATGGTGGTTTTCTAGATCTGCCACTGTTCTCAAGCATGGCCCAAAATTGATGCAAGAAGAGGCTCATTCTCTAGAGAAAGATGAGCAAAAGTGGCAGAACTCAGAGTTGAGGTGGCGCAGCCGAGGGGATATATTTTTGAATTATCGCCAGTTTGGGATTTTAGGGATGACTGCATTGTCTGGGGTCCTACTTTGTCTGGCTAAAACCGGATTATCAGAACATGAAACTTTGGTCATCGTAGGGCAACCACCTTGTTTGGAGTTATATAAAGTATCACCATCCTAAATCATTGTTGTTTCTGTTGGTAAAGTATGCCCATAGAGCCAATCATGTGATGATTGACATGTCATATACCTTAAAGGATTTGAATAGTACTTATAAAGGCAAGCTTCCAATTCATTATGTTTCATTCAGTTATGAGATGATGATGAAACACAATGAATGTCTAGAGAATAATATTACTCAATGACATTTGTCTTCAAGTATTAGCCTTGTGGATGAGATCATAAGAATGTTAAGAGTACATATATATTCTCATTATGTCCCTAATCGGTTGCTATTGGGGAAGGTTGATAGACCATAATGACACATAAGATCAGAGTGTGAGTTGGTTGATTACTAAATCTCATTAGTCATGATATGGAAATATCAAACCAAGCACACAAATATATGTTAGGGAATAGTGTATCGGACAGACCCACCTTGAAAGTGACACATTGTTATGGTGGTCACAGTCATATCTCATAGTGAAGGTGGTGATTGTGATTCTTAGACCTGAAATTACTACACTCGTCACATGTCGTATTCAATTCACGCAACAAATCACTTGATTGGCCGACTGAGCTTCCAAACAACCATCTCACTAAATGAGACCCAAACGACCATCTCACTAAATGAGATAGTCATTTGGGCAGCTAGACAGGCGTCTCAAGGGTTGAGACAGTCGTTTGGGTTGTCAAGCTAATTAGAGTTTGAATTGACTTAGTTTTGCCCTTGAATCAATCGATTCAATATGATTGAACCGACTGGCTCAATTAGACTCACCA